>CM067319.1:72731807-72746807 GCA_034231615.1 Meghimatium bilineatum | reverse complement strand
TTAGGGTTAGGGTTAGGGTTAGGGTTAGGGTTAGGGTTAGGGTTAGGGTTAGGGTTAGGGTTAGGGTTAGGGTTAGGGTTAGGGTTAGGGTTAGGGTTAGGGTTAGGGTTAGGGTTAGGGTTAGGGTTAGGGTTAGGGTTAGGGTTAGGGTTAGGGTTAGGGTTAGGGTTAGGGTTAGGGTTAGGGTTAGGGTTAGGGTTAGGGTTAGGGTTAGGGTTAGGGTTAGGGTTAGGGTTAGGGTTAGGGTTAGGGTTAGGGTTAGGGTTAGGGTTAGGGTTAGGGTTAGGGTTAGGGTTAGGGTTAGGGTTAGGGTTAGGGTTAGGGTTAGGGTTAGGGTTAGGGTTAGGGTTAGGGTTAGGGTTAGGGTTAGGGTTAGGGTTAGGGTTAGGGTTAGGGTTAGGGTTAGGGTTAGGGTTAGGGTTAGGGTTAGGGTTAGGGTTAGGGTTAGGGTTAGGGTTAGGGTTAGGGTTAGGGTTAGGGTTAGGGTTAGGGTTAGGGTTAGGGTTAGGGTTAGGGTTAGGGTTAGGGTTAGGGTTAGGGTTAGGGTTAGGGTTAGGGTTAGGGTTAGGGTTAGGGTTAGGGTTAGGGTTAGGGTTAGGGTTAGGGTTAGGGTTAGGGTTAGGGTTAGGGTTAGGGTTAGGGTTAGGGTTAGGGTTAGGGTTAGGGTTAGGGTTAGGGTTAGGGTTAGGGTTAGGGTTAGGGTTAGGGTTAGGGTTAGGGTTAGGGTTAGGGTTAGGGTTAGGGTTAGGGTTAGGGTTAGGGTTAGGGTTAGGGTTAGGGTTAGGGTTAGGGTTAGGGTTAGGGTTAGGGTTAGGGTTAGGGTTAGGGTTAGGGTTAGGGTTAGGGTTAGGGTTAGGGTTAGGGTTAGGGTTAGGGTTAGGGTTAGGGTTAGGGTTAGGGTTAGGGTTAGGGTTAGGGTTAGGGTTAGGGTTAGGGTTAGGGTTAGGGTTAGGGTTAGGGTTAGGGTTAGGGTTAGGGTTAGGGTTAGGGTTAGGGTTAGGGTTAGGGTTAGGGTTAGGGTTAGGGTTAGGGTTAGGGTTAGGGTTAGGGTTAGGGTTAGGGTTAGGGTTAGGGTTAGGGTTAGGGTTAGGGTTAGGGTTAGGGTTAGGGTTAGGGTTAGGGTTAGGGTTAGGGTTAGGGTTAGGGTTAGGGTTAGGGTTAGGGTTAGGGTTAGGGTTAGGGTTAGGGTTAGGGTTAGGGTTAGGGTTAGGGTTAGGGTTAGGGTTAGGGTTAGGGTTAGGGTTAGGGTTAGGGTTAGGGTTAGGGTTAGGGTTAGGGTTAGGGTTAGGGTTAGGGTTAGGGTTAGGGTTAGGGTTAGGGTTAGGGTTAGGGTTAGGGTTAGGGTTAGGGTTAGGGTTAGGGTTAGGGTTAGGGTTAGGGTTAGGGTTAGGGTTAGGGTTAGGGTTAGGGTTAGGGTTAGGGTTAGGGTTAGGGTTAGGGTTAGGGTTAGGGTTAGGGTTAGGGTTAGGGTTAGGGTTAGGGTTAGGGTTAGGGTTAGGGTTAGGGTTAGGGTTAGGGTTAGGGTTAGGGTTAGGGTTAGGGTTAGGGTTAGGGTTAGGGTTAGGGTTAGGGTTAGGGTTAGGGTTAGGGTTAGGGTTAGGGTTAGGGTTAGGGTTAGGGTTAGGGTTAGGGTTAGGGTTAGGGTTAGGGTTAGGGTTAGGGTTAGGGTTAGGGTTAGGGTTAGGGTTAGGGTTAGGGTTAGGGTTAGGGTTAGGGTTAGGGTTAGGGTTAGGGTTAGGGTTAGGGTTAGGGTTAGGGTTAGGGTTAGGGTTAGGGTTAGGGTTAGGGTTAGGGTTAGGGTTAGGGTTAGGGTTAGGGTTAGGGTTAGGGTTAGGGTTAGGGTTAGGGTTAGGGTTAGGGTTAGGGTTAGGGTTAGGGTTAGGGTTAGGGTTAGGGTTAGGGTTAGGGTTAGGGTTAGGGTTAGGGTTAGGGTTAGGGTTAGGGTTAGGGTTAGGGTTAGGGTTAGGGTTAGGGTTAGGGTTAGGGTTAGGGTTAGGGTTAGGGTTAGGGTTAGGGTTAGGGTTAGGGTTAGGGTTAGGGTTAGGGTTAGGGTTAGGGTTAGGGTTAGGGTTAGGGTTAGGGTTAGGGTTAGGGTTAGGGTTAGGGTTAGGGTTAGGGTTAGGGTTAGGGTTAGGGTTAGGGTTAGGGTTAGGGTTAGGGTTAGGGTTAGGGTTAGGGTTAGGGTTAGGGTTAGGGTTAGGGTTAGGGTTAGGGTTAGGGTTAGGGTTAGGGTTAGGGTTAGGGTTAGGGTTAGGGTTAGGGTTAGGGTTAGGGTTAGGGTTAGGGTTAGGGTTAGGGTTAGGGTTAGGGTTAGGGTTAGGGTTAGGGTTAGGGTTAGGGTTAGGGTTAGGGTTAGGGTTAGGGTTAGGGTTAGGGTTAGGGTTAGGGTTAGGGTTAGGGTTAGGGTTAGGGTTAGGGTTAGGGTTAGGGTTAGGGTTAGGGTTAGGGTTAGGGTTAGGGTTAGGGTTAGGGTTAGGGTTAGGGTTAGGGTTAGGGTTAGGGTTAGGGTTAGGGTTAGGGTTAGGGTTAGGGTTAGGGTTAGGGTTAGGGTTAGGGTTAGGGTTAGGGTTAGGGTTAGGGTTAGGGTTAGGGTTAGGGTTAGGGTTAGGGTTAGGGTTAGGGTTAGGGTTAGGGTTAGGGTTAGGGTTAGGGTTAGGGTTAGGGTTAGGGTTAGGGTTAGGGTTAGGGTTAGGGTTAGGGTTAGGGTTAGGGTTAGGGTTAGGGTTAGGGTTAGGGTTAGGGTTAGGGTTAGGGTTAGGGTTAGGGTTAGGGTTAGGGTTAGGGTTAGGGTTAGGGTTAGGGTTAGGGTTAGGGTTAGGGTTAGGGTTAGGGTTAGGGTTAGGGTTAGGGTTAGGGTTAGGGTTAGGGTTAGGGTTAGGGTTAGGGTTAGGGTTAGGGTTAGGGTTAGGGTTAGGGTTAGGGTTAGGGTTAGGGTTAGGGTTAGGGTTAGGGTTAGGGTTAGGGTTAGGGTTAGGGTTAGGGTTAGGGTTAGGGTTAGGGTTAGGGTTAGGGTTAGGGTTAGGGTTAGGGTTAGGGTTAGGGTTAGGGTTAGGGTTAGGGTTAGGGTTAGGGTTAGGGTTAGGGTTAGGGTTAGGGTTAGGGTTAGGGTTAGGGTTAGGGTTAGGGTTAGGGTTAGGGTTAGGGTTAGGGTTAGGGTTAGGGTTAGGGTTAGGGTTAGGGTTAGGGTTAGGGTTAGGGTTAGGGTTAGGGTTAGGGTTAGGGTTAGGGTTAGGGTTAGGGTTAGGGTTAGGGTTAGGGTTAGGGTTAGGGTTAGGGTTAGGGTTAGGGTTAGGGTTAGGGTTAGGGTTAGGGTTAGGGTTAGGGTTAGGGTTAGGGTTAGGGTTAGGGTTAGGGTTAGGGTTAGGGTTAGGGTTAGGGTTAGGGTTAGGGTTAGGGTTAGGGTTAGGGTTAGGGTTAGGGTTAGGGTTAGGGTTAGGGTTAGGGTTAGGGTTAGGGTTAGGGTTAGGGTTAGGGTTAGGGTTAGGGTTAGGGTTAGGGTTAGGGTTAGGGTTAGGGTTAGGGTTAGGGTTAGGGTTAGGGTTAGGGTTAGGGTTAGGGTTAGGGTTAGGGTTAGGGTTAGGGTTAGGGTTAGGGTTAGGGTTAGGGTTAGGGTTAGGGTTAGGGTTAGGGTTAGGGTTAGGGTTAGGGTTAGGGTTAGGGTTAGGGTTAGGGTTAGGGTTAGGGTTAGGGTTAGGGTTAGGGTTAGGGTTAGGGTTAGGGTTAGGGTTAGGGTTAGGGTTAGGGTTAGGGTTAGGGTTAGGGTTAGGGTTAGGGTTAGGGTTAGGGTTAGGGTTAGGGTTAGGGTTAGGGTTAGGGTTAGGGTTAGGGTTAGGGTTAGGGTTAGGGTTAGGGTTAGGGTTAGGGTTAGGGTTAGGGTTAGGGTTAGGGTTAGGGTTAGGGTTAGGGTTAGGGTTAGGGTTAGGGTTAGGGTTAGGGTTAGGGTTAGGGTTAGGGTTAGGGTTAGGGTTAGGGTTAGGGTTAGGGTTAGGGTTAGGGTTAGGGTTAGGGTTAGGGTTAGGGTTAGGGTTAGGGTTAGGGTTAGGGTTAGGGTTAGGGTTAGGGTTAGGGTTAGGGTTAGGGTTAGGGTTAGGGTTAGGGTTAGGGTTAGGGTTAGGGTTAGGGTTAGGGTTAGGGTTAGGGTTAGGGTTAGGGTTAGGGTTAGGGTTAGGGTTAGGGTTAGGGTTAGGGTTAGGGTTAGGGTTAGGGTTAGGGTTAGGGTTAGGGTTAGGGTTAGGGTTAGGGTTAGGGTTAGGGTTAGGGTTAGGGTTAGGGTTAGGGTTAGGGTTAGGGTTAGGGTTAGGGTTAGGGTTAGGGTTAGGGTTAGGGTTAGGGTTAGGGTTAGGGTTAGGGTTAGGGTTAGGGTTAGGGTTAGGGTTAGGGTTAGGGTTAGGGTTAGGGTTAGGGTTAGGGTTAGGGTTAGGGTTAGGGTTAGGGTTAGGGTTAGGGTTAGGGTTAGGGTTAGGGTTAGGGTTAGGGTTAGGGTTAGGGTTAGGGTTAGGGTTAGGGTTAGGGTTAGGGTTAGGGTTAGGGTTAGGGTTAGGGTTAGGGTTAGGGTTAGGGTTAGGGTTAGGGTTAGGGTTAGGGTTAGGGTTAGGGTTAGGGTTAGGGTTAGGGTTAGGGTTAGGGTTAGGGTTAGGGTTAGGGTTAGGGTTAGGGTTAGGGTTAGGGTTAGGGTTAGGGTTAGGGTTAGGGTTAGGGTTAGGGTTAGGGTTAGGGTTAGGGTTAGGGTTAGGGTTAGGGTTAGGGTTAGGGTTAGGGTTAGGGTTAGGGTTAGGGTTAGGGTTAGGGTTAGGGTTAGGGTTAGGGTTAGGGTTAGGGTTAGGGTTAGGGTTAGGGTTAGGGTTAGGGTTAGGGTTAGGGTTAGGGTTAGGGTTAGGGTTAGGGTTAGGGTTAGGGTTAGGGTTAGGGTTAGGGTTAGGGTTAGGGTTAGGGTTAGGGTTAGGGTTAGGGTTAGGGTTAGGGTTAGGGTTAGGGTTAGGGTTAGGGTTAGGGTTAGGGTTAGGGTTAGGGTTAGGGTTAGGGTTAGGGTTAGGGTTAGGGTTAGGGTTAGGGTTAGGGTTAGGGTTAGGGTTAGGGTTAGGGTTAGGGTTAGGGTTAGGGTTAGGGTTAGGGTTAGGGTTAGGGTTAGGGTTAGGGTTAGGGTTAGGGTTAGGGTTAGGGTTAGGGTTAGGGTTAGGGTTAGGGTTAGGGTTAGGGTTAGGGTTAGGGTTAGGGTTAGGGTTAGGGTTAGGGTTAGGGTTAGGGTTAGGGTTAGGGTTAGGGTTAGGGTTAGGGTTAGGGTTAGGGTTAGGGTTAGGGTTAGGGTTAGGGTTAGGGTTAGGGTTAGGGTTAGGGTTAGGGTTAGGGTTAGGGTTAGGGTTAGGGTTAGGGTTAGGGTTAGGGTTAGGGTTAGGGTTAGGGTTAGGGTTAGGGTTAGGGTTAGGGTTAGGGTTAGGGTTAGGGTTAGGGTTAGGGTTAGGGTTAGGGTTAGGGTTAGGGTTAGGGTTAGGGTTAGGGTTAGGGTTAGGGTTAGGGTTAGGGTTAGGGTTAGGGTTAGGGTTAGGGTTAGGGTTAGGGTTAGGGTTAGGGTTAGGGTTAGGGTTAGGGTTAGGGTTAGGGTTAGGGTTAGGGTTAGGGTTAGGGTTAGGGTTAGGGTTAGGGTTAGGGTTAGGGTTAGGGTTAGGGTTAGGGTTAGGGTTAGGGTTAGGGTTAGGGTTAGGGTTAGGGTTAGGGTTAGGGTTAGGGTTAGGGTTAGGGTTAGGGTTAGGGTTAGGGTTAGGGTTAGGGTTAGGGTTAGGGTTAGGGTTAGGGTTAGGGTTAGGGTTAGGGTTAGGGTTAGGGTTAGGGTTAGGGTTAGGGTTAGGGTTAGGGTTAGGGTTAGGGTTAGGGTTAGGGTTAGGGTTAGGGTTAGGGTTAGGGTTAGGGTTAGGGTTAGGGTTAGGGTTAGGGTTAGGGTTAGGGTTAGGGTTAGGGTTAGGGTTAGGGTTAGGGTTAGGGTTAGGGTTAGGGTTAGGGTTAGGGTTAGGGTTAGGGTTAGGGTTAGGGTTAGGGTTAGGGTTAGGGTTAGGGTTAGGGTTAGGGTTAGGGTTAGGGTTAGGGTTAGGGTTAGGGTTAGGGTTAGGGTTAGGGTTAGGGTTAGGGTTAGGGTTAGGGTTAGGGTTAGGGTTAGGGTTAGGGTTAGGGTTAGGGTTAGGGTTAGGGTTAGGGTTAGGGTTAGGGTTAGGGTTAGGGTTAGGGTTAGGGTTAGGGTTAGGGTTAGGGTTAGGGTTAGGGTTAGGGTTAGGGTTAGGGTTAGGGTTAGGGTTAGGGTTAGGGTTAGGGTTAGGGTTAGGGTTAGGGTTAGGGTTAGGGTTAGGGTTAGGGTTAGGGTTAGGGTTAGGGTTAGGGTTAGGGTTAGGGTTAGGGTTAGGGTTAGGGTTAGGGTTAGGGTTAGGGTTAGGGTTAGGGTTAGGGTTAGGGTTAGGGTTAGGGTTAGGGTTAGGGTTAGGGTTAGGGTTAGGGTTAGGGTTAGGGTTAGGGTTAGGGTTAGGGTTAGGGTTAGGGTTAGGGTTAGGGTTAGGGTTAGGGTTAGGGTTAGGGTTAGGGTTAGGGTTAGGGTTAGGGTTAGGGTTAGGGTTAGGGTTAGGGTTAGGGTTAGGGTTAGGGTTAGGGTTAGGGTTAGGGTTAGGGTTAGGGTTAGGGTTAGGGTTAGGGTTAGGGTTAGGGTTAGGGTTAGGGTTAGGGTTAGGGTTAGGGTTAGGGTTAGGGTTAGGGTTAGGGTTAGGGTTAGGGTTAGGGTTAGGGTTAGGGTTAGGGTTAGGGTTAGGGTTAGGGTTAGGGTTAGGGTTAGGGTTAGGGTTAGGGTTAGGGTTAGGGTTAGGGTTAGGGTTAGGGTTAGGGTTAGGGTTAGGGTTAGGGTTAGGGTTAGGGTTAGGGTTAGGGTTAGGGTTAGGGTTAGGGTTAGGGTTAGGGTTAGGGTTAGGGTTAGGGTTAGGGTTAGGGTTAGGGTTAGGGTTAGGGTTAGGGTTAGGGTTAGGGTTAGGGTTAGGGTTAGGGTTAGGGTTAGGGTTAGGGTTAGGGTTAGGGTTAGGGTTAGGGTTAGGGTTAGGGTTAGGGTTAGGGTTAGGGTTAGGGTTAGGGTTAGGGTTAGGGTTAGGGTTAGGGTTAGGGTTAGGGTTAGGGTTAGGGTTAGGGTTAGGGTTAGGGTTAGGGTTAGGGTTAGGGTTAGGGTTAGGGTTAGGGTTAGGGTTAGGGTTAGGGTTAGGGTTAGGGTTAGGGTTAGGGTTAGGGTTAGGGTTAGGGTTAGGGTTAGGGTTAGGGTTAGGGTTAGGGTTAGGGTTAGGGTTAGGGTTAGGGTTAGGGTTAGGGTTAGGGTTAGGGTTAGGGTTAGGGTTAGGGTTAGGGTTAGGGTTAGGGTTAGGGTTAGGGTTAGGGTTAGGGTTAGGGTTAGGGTTAGGGTTAGGGTTAGGGTTAGGGTTAGGGTTAGGGTTAGGGTTAGGGTTAGGGTTAGGGTTAGGGTTAGGGTTAGGGTTAGGGTTAGGGTTAGGGTTAGGGTTAGGGTTAGGGTTAGGGTTAGGGTTAGGGTTAGGGTTAGGGTTAGGGTTAGGGTTAGGGTTAGGGTTAGGGTTAGGGTTAGGGTTAGGGTTAGGGTTAGGGTTAGGGTTAGGGTTAGGGTTAGGGTTAGGGTTAGGGTTAGGGTTAGGGTTAGGGTTAGGGTTAGGGTTAGGGTTAGGGTTAGGGTTAGGGTTAGGGTTAGGGTTAGGGTTAGGGTTAGGGTTAGGGTTAGGGTTAGGGTTAGGGTTAGGGTTAGGGTTAGGGTTAGGGTTAGGGTTAGGGTTAGGGTTAGGGTTAGGGTTAGGGTTAGGGTTAGGGTTAGGGTTAGGGTTAGGGTTAGGGTTAGGGTTAGGGTTAGGGTTAGGGTTAGGGTTAGGGTTAGGGTTAGGGTTAGGGTTAGGGTTAGGGTTAGGGTTAGGGTTAGGGTTAGGGTTAGGGTTAGGGTTAGGGTTAGGGTTAGGGTTAGGGTTAGGGTTAGGGTTAGGGTTAGGGTTAGGGTTAGGGTTAGGGTTAGGGTTAGGGTTAGGGTTAGGGTTAGGGTTAGGGTTAGGGTTAGGGTTAGGGTTAGGGTTAGGGTTAGGGTTAGGGTTAGGGTTAGGGTTAGGGTTAGGGTTAGGGTTAGGGTTAGGGTTAGGGTTAGGGTTAGGGTTAGGGTTAGGGTTAGGGTTAGGGTTAGGGTTAGGGTTAGGGTTAGGGTTAGGGTTAGGGTTAGGGTTAGGGTTAGGGTTAGGGTTAGGGTTAGGGTTAGGGTTAGGGTTAGGGTTAGGGTTAGGGTTAGGGTTAGGGTTAGGGTTAGGGTTAGGGTTAGGGTTAGGGTTAGGGTTAGGGTTAGGGTTAGGGTTAGGGTTAGGGTTAGGGTTAGGGTTAGGGTTAGGGTTAGGGTTAGGGTTAGGGTTAGGGTTAGGGTTAGGGTTAGGGTTAGGGTTAGGGTTAGGGTTAGGGTTAGGGTTAGGGTTAGGGTTAGGGTTAGGGTTAGGGTTAGGGTTAGGGTTAGGGTTAGGGTTAGGGTTAGGGTTAGGGTTAGGGTTAGGGTTAGGGTTAGGGTTAGGGTTAGGGTTAGGGTTAGGGTTAGGGTTAGGGTTAGGGTTAGGGTTAGGGTTAGGGTTAGGGTTAGGGTTAGGGTTAGGGTTAGGGTTAGGGTTAGGGTTAGGGTTAGGGTTAGGGTTAGGGTTAGGGTTAGGGTTAGGGTTAGGGTTAGGGTTAGGGTTAGGGTTAGGGTTAGGGTTAGGGTTAGGGTTAGGGTTAGGGTTAGGGTTAGGGTTAGGGTTAGGGTTAGGGTTAGGGTTAGGGTTAGGGTTAGGGTTAGGGTTAGGGTTAGGGTTAGGGTTAGGGTTAGGGTTAGGGTTAGGGTTAGGGTTAGGGTTAGGGTTAGGGTTAGGGTTAGGGTTAGGGTTAGGGTTAGGGTTAGGGTTAGGGTTAGGGTTAGGGTTAGGGTTAGGGTTAGGGTTAGGGTTAGGGTTAGGGTTAGGGTTAGGGTTAGGGTTAGGGTTAGGGTTAGGGTTAGGGTTAGGGTTAGGGTTAGGGTTAGGGTTAGGGTTAGGGTTAGGGTTAGGGTTAGGGTTAGGGTTAGGGTTAGGGTTAGGGTTAGGGTTAGGGTTAGGGTTAGGGTTAGGGTTAGGGTTAGGGTTAGGGTTAGGGTTAGGGTTAGGGTTAGGGTTAGGGTTAGGGTTAGGGTTAGGGTTAGGGTTAGGGTTAGGGTTAGGGTTAGGGTTAGGGTTAGGGTTAGGGTTAGGGTTAGGGTTAGGGTTAGGGTTAGGGTTAGGGTTAGGGTTAGGGTTAGGGTTAGGGTTAGGGTTAGGGTTAGGGTTAGGGTTAGGGTTAGGGTTAGGGTTAGGGTTAGGGTTAGGGTTAGGGTTAGGGTTAGGGTTAGGGTTAGGGTTAGGGTTAGGGTTAGGGTTAGGGTTAGGGTTAGGGTTAGGGTTAGGGTTAGGGTTAGGGTTAGGGTTAGGGTTAGGGTTAGGGTTAGGGTTAGGGTTAGGGTTAGGGTTAGGGTTAGGGTTAGGGTTAGGGTTAGGGTTAGGGTTAGGGTTAGGGTTAGGGTTAGGGTTAGGGTTAGGGTTAGGGTTAGGGTTAGGGTTAGGGTTAGGGTTAGGGTTAGGGTTAGGGTTAGGGTTAGGGTTAGGGTTAGGGTTAGGGTTAGGGTTAGGGTTAGGGTTAGGGTTAGGGTTAGGGTTAGGGTTAGGGTTAGGGTTAGGGTTAGGGTTAGGGTTAGGGTTAGGGTTAGGGTTAGGGTTAGGGTTAGGGTTAGGGTTAGGGTTAGGGTTAGGGTTAGGGTTAGGGTTAGGGTTAGGGTTAGGGTTAGGGTTAGGGTTAGGGTTAGGGTTAGGGTTAGGGTTAGGGTTAGGGTTAGGGTTAGGGTTAGGGTTAGGGTTAGGGTTAGGGTTAGGGTTAGGGTTAGGGTTAGGGTTAGGGTTAGGGTTAGGGTTAGGGTTAGGGTTAGGGTTAGGGTTAGGGTTAGGGTTAGGGTTAGGGTTAGGGTTAGGGTTAGGGTTAGGGTTAGGGTTAGGGTTAGGGTTAGGGTTAGGGTTAGGGTTAGGGTTAGGGTTAGGGTTAGGGTTAGGGTTAGGGTTAGGGTTAGGGTTAGGGTTAGGGTTAGGGTTAGGGTTAGGGTTAGGGTTAGGGTTAGGGTTAGGGTTAGGGTTAGGGTTAGGGTTAGGGTTAGGGTTAGGGTTAGGGTTAGGGTTAGGGTTAGGGTTAGGGTTAGGGTTAGGGTTAGGGTTAGGGTTAGGGTTAGGGTTAGGGTTAGGGTTAGGGTTAGGGTTAGGGTTAGGGTTAGGGTTAGGGTTAGGGTTAGGGTTAGGGTTAGGGTTAGGGTTAGGGTTAGGGTTAGGGTTAGGGTTAGGGTTAGGGTTAGGGTTAGGGTTAGGGTTAGGGTTAGGGTTAGGGTTAGGGTTAGGGTTAGGGTTAGGGTTAGGGTTAGGGTTAGGGTTAGGGTTAGGGTTAGGGTTAGGGTTAGGGTTAGGGTTAGGGTTAGGGTTAGGGTTAGGGTTAGGGTTAGGGTTAGGGTTAGGGTTAGGGTTAGGGTTAGGGTTAGGGTTAGGGTTAGGGTTAGGGTTAGGGTTAGGGTTAGGGTTAGGGTTAGGGTTAGGGTTAGGGTTAGGGTTAGGGTTAGGGTTAGGGTTAGGGTTAGGGTTAGGGTTAGGGTTAGGGTTAGGGTTAGGGTTAGGGTTAGGGTTAGGGTTAGGGTTAGGGTTAGGGTTAGGGTTAGGGTTAGGGTTAGGGTTAGGGTTAGGGTTAGGGTTAGGGTTAGGGTTAGGGTTAGGGTTAGGGTTAGGGTTAGGGTTAGGGTTAGGGTTAGGGTTAGGGTTAGGGTTAGGGTTAGGGTTAGGGTTAGGGTTAGGGTTAGGGTTAGGGTTAGGGTTAGGGTTAGGGTTAGGGTTAGGGTTAGGGTTAGGGTTAGGGTTAGGGTTAGGGTTAGGGTTAGGGTTAGGGTTAGGGTTAGGGTTAGGGTTAGGGTTAGGGTTAGGGTTAGGGTTAGGGTTAGGGTTAGGGTTAGGGTTAGGGTTAGGGTTAGGGTTAGGGTTAGGGTTAGGGTTAGGGTTAGGGTTAGGGTTAGGGTTAGGGTTAGGGTTAGGGTTAGGGTTAGGGTTAGGGTTAGGGTTAGGGTTAGGGTTAGGGTTAGGGTTAGGGTTAGGGTTAGGGTTAGGGTTAGGGTTAGGGTTAGGGTTAGGGTTAGGGTTAGGGTTAGGGTTAGGGTTAGGGTTAGGGTTAGGGTTAGGGTTAGGGTTAGGGTTAGGGTTAGGGTTAGGGTTAGGGTTAGGGTTAGGGTTAGGGTTAGGGTTAGGGTTAGGGTTAGGGTTAGGGTTAGGGTTAGGGTTAGGGTTAGGGTTAGGGTTAGGGTTAGGGTTAGGGTTAGGGTTAGGGTTAGGGTTAGGGTTAGGGTTAGGGTTAGGGTTAGGGTTAGGGTTAGGGTTAGGGTTAGGGTTAGGGTTAGGGTTAGGGTTAGGGTTAGGGTTAGGGTTAGGGTTAGGGTTAGGGTTAGGGTTAGGGTTAGGGTTAGGGTTAGGGTTAGGGTTAGGGTTAGGGTTAGGGTTAGGGTTAGGGTTAGGGTTAGGGTTAGGGTTAGGGTTAGGGTTAGGGTTAGGGTTAGGGTTAGGGTTAGGGTTAGGGTTAGGGTTAGGGTTAGGGTTAGGGTTAGGGTTAGGGTTAGGGTTAGGGTTAGGGTTAGGGTTAGGGTTAGGGTTAGGGTTAGGGTTAGGGTTAGGGTTAGGGTTAGGGTTAGGGTTAGGGTTAGGGTTAGGGTTAGGGTTAGGGTTAGGGTTAGGGTTAGGGTTAGGGTTAGGGTTAGGGTTAGGGTTAGGGTTAGGGTTAGGGTTAGGGTTAGGGTTAGGGTTAGGGTTAGGGTTAGGGTTAGGGTTAGGGTTAGGGTTAGGGTTAGGGTTAGGGTTAGGGTTAGGGTTAGGGTTAGGGTTAGGGTTAGGGTTAGGGTTAGGGTTAGGGTTAGGGTTAGGGTTAGGGTTAGGGTTAGGGTTAGGGTTAGGGTTAGGGTTAGGGTTAGGGTTAGGGTTAGGGTTAGGGTTAGGGTTAGGGTTAGGGTTAGGGTTAGGGTTAGGGTTAGGGTTAGGGTTAGGGTTAGGGTTAGGGTTAGGGTTAGGGTTAGGGTTAGGGTTAGGGTTAGGGTTAGGGTTAGGGTTAGGGTTAGGGTTAGGGTTAGGGTTAGGGTTAGGGTTAGGGTTAGGGTTAGGGTTAGGGTTAGGGTTAGGGTTAGGGTTAGGGTTAGGGTTAGGGTTAGGGTTAGGGTTAGGGTTAGGGTTAGGGTTAGGGTTAGGGTTAGGGTTAGGGTTAGGGTTAGGGTTAGGGTTAGGGTTAGGGTTAGGGTTAGGGTTAGGGTTAGGGTTAGGGTTAGGGTTAGGGTTAGGGTTAGGGTTAGGGTTAGGGTTAGGGTTAGGGTTAGGGTTAGGGTTAGGGTTAGGGTTAGGGTTAGGGTTAGGGTTAGGGTTAGGGTTAGGGTTAGGGTTAGGGTTAGGGTTAGGGTTAGGGTTAGGGTTAGGGTTAGGGTTAGGGTTAGGGTTAGGGTTAGGGTTAGGGTTAGGGTTAGGGTTAGGGTTAGGGTTAGGGTTAGGGTTAGGGTTAGGGTTAGGGTTAGGGTTAGGGTTAGGGTTAGGGTTAGGGTTAGGGTTAGGGTTAGGGTTAGGGTTAGGGTTAGGGTTAGGGTTAGGGTTAGGGTTAGGGTTAGGGTTAGGGTTAGGGTTAGGGTTAGGGTTAGGGTTAGGGTTAGGGTTAGGGTTAGGGTTAGGGTTAGGGTTAGGGTTAGGGTTAGGGTTAGGGTTAGGGTTAGGGTTAGGGTTAGGGTTAGGGTTAGGGTTAGGGTTAGGGTTAGGGTTAGGGTTAGGGTTAGGGTTAGGGTTAGGGTTAGGGTTAGGGTTAGGGTTAGGGTTAGGGTTAGGGTTAGGGTTAGGGTTAGGGTTAGGGTTAGGGTTAGGGTTAGGGTTAGGGTTAGGGTTAGGGTTAGGGTTAGGGTTAGGGTTAGGGTTAGGGTTAGGGTTAGGGTTAGGGTTAGGGTTAGGGTTAGGGTTAGGGTTAGGGTTAGGGTTAGGGTTAGGGTTAGGGTTAGGGTTAGGGTTAGGGTTAGGGTTAGGGTTAGGGTTAGGGTTAGGGTTAGGGTTAGGGTTAGGGTTAGGGTTAGGGTTAGGGTTAGGGTTAGGGTTAGGGTTAGGGTTAGGGTTAGGGTTAGGGTTAGGGTTAGGGTTAGGGTTAGGGTTAGGGTTAGGGTTAGGGTTAGGGTTAGGGTTAGGGTTAGGGTTAGGGTTAGGGTTAGGGTTAGGGTTAGGGTTAGGGTTAGGGTTAGGGTTAGGGTTAGGGTTAGGGTTAGGGTTAGGGTTAGGGTTAGGGTTAGGGTTAGGGTTAGGGTTAGGGTTAGGGTTAGGGTTAGGGTTAGGGTTAGGGTTAGGGTTAGGGTTAGGGTTAGGGTTAGGGTTAGGGTTAGGGTTAGGGTTAGGGTTAGGGTTAGGGTTAGGGTTAGGGTTAGGGTTAGGGTTAGGGTTAGGGTTAGGGTTAGGGTTAGGGTTAGGGTTAGGGTTAGGGTTAGGGTTAGGGTTAGGGTTAGGGTTAGGGTTAGGGTTAGGGTTAGGGTTAGGGTTAGGGTTAGGGTTAGGGTTAGGGTTAGGGTTAGGGTTAGGGTTAGGGTTAGGGTTAGGGTTAGGGTTAGGGTTAGGGTTAGGGTTAGGGTTAGGGTTAGGGTTAGGGTTAGGGTTAGGGTTAGGGTTAGGGTTAGGGTTAGGGTTAGGGTTAGGGTTAGGGTTAGGGTTAGGGTTAGGGTTAGGGTTAGGGTTAGGGTTAGGGTTAGGGTTAGGGTTAGGGTTAGGGTTAGGGTTAGGGTTAGGGTTAGGGTTAGGGTTAGGGTTAGGGTTAGGGTTAGGGTTAGGGTTAGGGTTAGGGTTAGGGTTAGGGTTAGGGTTAGGGTTAGGGTTAGGGTTAGGGTTAGGGTTAGGGTTAGGGTTAGGGTTAGGGTTAGGGTTAGGGTTAGGGTTAGGGTTAGGGTTAGGGTTAGGGTTAGGGTTAGGGTTAGGGTTAGGGTTAGGGTTAGGGTTAGGGTTAGGGTTAGGGTTAGGGTTAGGGTTAGGGTTAGGGTTAGGGTTAGGGTTAGGGTTAGGGTTAGGGTTAGGGTTAGGGTTAGGGTTAGGGTTAGGGTTAGGGTTAGGGTTAGGGTTAGGGTTAGGGTTAGGGTTAGGGTTAGGGTTAGGGTTAGGGTTAGGGTTAGGGTTAGGGTTAGGGTTAGGGTTAGGGTTAGGGTTAGGGTTAGGGTTAGGGTTAGGGTTAGGGTTAGGGTTAGGGTTAGGGTTAGGGTTAGGGTTAGGGTTAGGGTTAGGGTTAGGGTTAGGGTTAGGGTTAGGGTTAGGGTTAGGGTTAGGGTTAGGGTTAGGGTTAGGGTTAGGGTTAGGGTTAGGGTTAGGGTTAGGGTTAGGGTTAGGGTTAGGGTTAGGGTTAGGGTTAGGGTTAGGGTTAGGGTTAGGGTTAGGGTTAGGGTTAGGGTTAGGGTTAGGGTTAGGGTTAGGGTTAGGGTTAGGGTTAGGGTTAGGGTTAGGGTTAGGGTTAGGGTTAGGGTTAGGGTTAGGGTTAGGGTTAGGGTTAGGGTTAGGGTTAGGGTTAGGGTTAGGGTTAGGGTTAGGGTTAGGGTTAGGGTTAGGGTTAGGGTTAGGGTTAGGGTTAGGGTTAGGGTTAGGGTTAGGGTTAGGGTTAGGGTTAGGGTTAGGGTTAGGGTTAGGGTTAGGGTTAGGGTTAGGGTTAGGGTTAGGGTTAGGGTTGGTTAGGGTTAGGGTTAGGGTTAGGGTTAGGGTTAGGAGGTTAGGGTTAGGGTTAGGGTTAGGGTTAGGGTTAGGGTTAGGGTTAGGGTTAGGGTTAGGGTTAGGGTTAGGGTTAGGGTTAGGGTTAGGGTTAGGGTTAGGGTTAGGGTTAGGGTTAGGGTTAGGGTTAGGGTTAGGGTTAGGGTTAGGGTTAGGGTTAGGGTTAGGGTTAGGGTTAGGGTTAGGGTTAGGGTTAGGGTTAGGG